>CM050168.1:58961021-58993521 GCA_027410445.1 Discoglossus pictus
TGAATTTTAGATCCCACTTTCTGTATATTTCCAGTTATATCACAACAATATAAAGATGTCAGCCCCTCTGACGATTTATATAATAAACATCTACCCACAATTTGGCTGCAATCTTCAGAAACCTACAGGTCCCCATCCCTGAATACGTCAGAATTGTATGTTTTTTTCTCTTAAAAATTAAAAATCAGAATTACCTCATCCCATTCTAACAGAAAGCCGGTGATTTTTGAGCCATTGTCATTGGAAGCCTAAAACAAAAGATGTGTTAAAGGTTAAATGTATCTTTAAAGAAATATACAAGAGATTCATTTAAGTATTTACAATTCTATTTATAGTATTTTCATTCCTCCAATTATGTTTACAATCTTACAGTGAATAACCAAAAGCAACAGATATATTGTTATTGCAGTTGTCCCTTTCATTATTAAGGGAAATGTGTGTGTATATATATATATATATATATATATATATATATAGATATATATATATATATATATATATATATATATAGATATATATATATATATATATATATAGAAGCTAACTTGCTTTACTGTGTATTGCAGCAGCTGCACACTTAACATATACGCCCTTGTTTGGGCCTACTGATGATGCCCAATCAAGGCCGAAACTTATGTCTGGTGTTTGCAGTTTCTCCTGTCCAGAGTAGAATTGCCTGCTATTTCGGGGCTGGATCGCTCTTTTGAGTGAGACCAGACCGATATACTACAGGATATTTCTCCCTGTGAAGGGCACAAGTGCGCTAAAAGAGGCTGCTCGCATGTTCATAGAACTGGCCTATTAAGGTTAGTTCATTCTCGGATTGAGCACCTCCATTTTGGTTGTTGCATATACTTCACATAGGGCGGTTTCCAATGATCGATCATGGTTTCCTTTCCTTAAATAGTTAAAAGGGTCGGCCAATGAATGTAGCTAGGTTTTTAAGCCAAATGATAATTTAATATTAATTCTTACTTGGGGCTGATAAGTAAGTAGAATCTATTATGGGAGATAAAGTAATTAGGAGAGCGGAATGAATCAGATGCTTCCTCATCATGCTAAAATCGACATATAACATATTGTCAAAAGTAATAATTTTTAAAAGTATCTAAATTGGGTGTATGGATATACTGCAAACAAGGAACCTACCTTCCACTGTAAGTTCAGATAGTTCCTGCTTCTGTTTGAGAGTTTTGGGGGTACTGGGGTGTCTGGCTCACAGCTCTCTGTAGTAAAACTCACAAGTTCAGATACAGATCCCTCCATGGATGGACAGTTGGCTGAAACTCTGAGAAATAAAGAAAATATAAACAGAGACTTGGCATTCTCACAAGAGGATCAGCTGAACATTGTGTATATCAATAATGATTTAAAGGGCCACTGTACTGTACTTACAAGTACAAAAAGGGGAACAACAAGTGGGGAAAAGGAGGTACGTACCATTTACATTTTATTTACATATATTCAGAAACAACGGCACTCACACATGATTAAAAACATTTAAAAAGAAAACACCCTTTGTTTAGTAAGGTATTTGCAAGAATCTTATCATTTCAATGACTATTAAAGTCTATTTCCCTTCAATTTGGGATAAAGATCTTGCTAATTTAGTAAGTCAAATAGACTCTATAGAGCTCCTCTGAGGAATCTGAGGAAAAATCTGATATGCTATATATATATATTTATATATATATTTATATATATTAGTTCTTTTCTGATGTGACAAAACTCAATCATGCACATCAAGCCTGTATGCCACTAAACACCCAAAATACCCTTTGTATCATAGATTTAGTGATACTATGAAGAGGACTTAAAACTGGAGAATAACTCCTTTTATTCTTTACAGTGTAAGGGAGTACTGTTTCTTGGAAACATTATTATAGATGCCAGTTAAGCTGTTACTTTGTTTAAGTAAATTTCTTCCTTTGTATTTTAAACCTTTTTTCAACCCCCTTAAAGTTCTATGGTTGACTTAATAACCTTCTTTTAGTATGGGGCTCAGAAAGTGTTTTTTTTCTGTAACCTGTTGGCGAGTGTTGAAGTTCATTTTATTTTAATTATTTGTAGTTTTTTGGGGGGTCTTTCAAGTTACGTGGTTGAAAAAAACGTTGTCCGTTAAAGTCGTAATTTACTTGTGTACCTCACAATCAGTGCCTAAGTGCTACAGGCTTCAGCACCGATCGCGGCCATCGCTATGTGCGTCTGCAATCTGTTTCCATCGTTTATCGGTGGAGCGTCCTCGGACAAATTACAGGCATGATAGGACAGATGACACGTAGCGAGACCCTGAAAGGCCACAATTGGTTGCACCAAGTGGTGCTGGCTCATCCTACACGCCTCGCGATGAGCGCCTGCCCGTAATTTGTAACATTGCGTGACAACAACTTGCAATACGACAACTACAATATGTGATTGAACAGGAATTTTATTCAAGATAAACCTTTAATTAAAACACCAAGCAACTATTGGGAAATTATAGCGCCCCCCCAAAAGACATGGATTCTTTAAAAGACAGAATAAAATATTTGTGTTTAGCTTCTATATACCTGACATGGTAATCTGTTGCTGGCCTCAGATCAGTCAGGGTACATGTTGACACCTCTCCTCTGCAAAAGGGAAAAAAAATATGTAATATAATTTCATGCACACGGACACATTACAGCTTTTTAAATTCTCCAAACTCTAATTACACCCCTACACACAATGTCAAAGGTACTGTAGAACTGTAGACTATTACACAGACTATGTATTTCTTACATGCTAGCACAGATTATTAAATTATTGTACTCTGTGCATACAATGCACATATTTCCATAAAACCCCTAGTACTTGCAATGGCTACTTACGAATACACAATCTTGAACTTCCCGTTTTTGCCGCTATTGGACACCATCACTTCGTAGGTGAACCCACCAGTTAAGAGGTTTGTGGGACTCTCCCTGTTAGGGGAATTCATTTCTAGACCCCAGGACAAAACAGCCGCCCTGGCCTCTAAATTAGTAACCTATATAAAAAAGAAAAAAAAAGAAAAGAAAAATCTGTAATTTATAATTTTATCATAACTACGCAGAATAATCTTAAATCTTTCTTTTTTAAATAAATATATGCTTATTTGCAAATGGAAAATTGTTTAGTAATAGAAAATCAGCATTGAATATGCTGCATTTTGCCTGTCACTCAACTTGAGACAAACCCACCAATCTGATCTTGTTATCGGTATCCAGTAAATTGGCGAATGGCACCCTGCGTTAATGTTTTGCATATAGCACCTGTGGTGTCACTATATTCAAAAGAACTGGGCATGCTCGGGCCTCAGGGAGTCCGTTATCTATTGAGTGGGATAACTCCCTAAATTCGGAGAATGCCAAATCTTTTGTTTTTCATATGAACAGATTCAGAGCCACAGGGGTAATCATTAATTACTGGGTGTGATCTGTCAATAGCAAGAGATAAAGGGACTTTTTAATAGGTAGACCAGAAAGGCTGTCAGATTGAAAAAAAAAAAATCAAATTCCAATGTTAATTTATTATTGGAGAATGCATTTTTAAATAAAATTAGTTTAAGGAAGTTACTTATAGTTTTAAATACCACATTGCGGTGTCACTGTAAAATAGGCTGTTGTCCAATCTATACTTACAACAGGTTTGCTCATGGTGGGCACTAGATTTTGGAGCTTCTTGGAATCTGTTTCTCCATCTAACAAGAAAAATAAAAAATACATGAAAATAAAACCGATTCTGATGCAAAACATTTCACGTTTTTTATGAAACTACCAAATAGTATTTATTTAATGCTAAAGCACCTGGTATTGCACAGATGTTGGTTTCAAGTCTTTGTATTTGCATAGAGCTTCAGGACACTGGAATCACATATTTATAATATCATCTGCTAAGGAACTAGAGTTCAAGGCCAACATATATTTTTAGAATGTTAATAATAAAAACATTTAGTTTATTAATTATTGTATTCATATATATGGCGTTGTGGGCTCTGCTATTAAGATCATTTCTGTCAGTGACACAAAAGCCGCAGTTAGGTCAGAAATGAGAAGTACACTTATAAATAAAAACATTTACACATTAGAGGGCAACTTAATTTAACACATTATGGACCAAATCACAGTAAAGATCTCATAAAAGAAAAGCTGAAATGCTTTTGGAATTTTTGAAATGTGTGCATCTTTCACTGAGAAATCAAAAACAATTAATTCTGTGTTCACTGACTGCCCCTACTAGACAAGTAGCAAAAACCAAAACAAACAAATCTATCTGTATCAAACTTAAAAAAAGGGCTGAAAAACTCTGCTTATACAAGTATATACGGTAACTTTAGATTAGATTATTTATCGGTTATTAGTGTAAATAAAAAAAAAAAGTAAAAAATAATAATTTTAATATAACATCTTGTGCTTTTTCACATAATGGAGCTTGAATTTAGTTTTATTTCAAACATAAACTGCATGAAAAAAAGTCTTCCTACTCTCCTAATGACTATTTCCCATGATTAATATTTCGCCCAAAGTTGGTGGGCGATAAACCACATAATCATGCCCAGCTGGGAAATAAACACCTGCAGATGAGAATAAATGATAAAGCCTTATATTATATGAACATGCATTTCTTATTCTGATCTACCTGATCTATCCATCAGCTGGGCTTATCACCCTATAATGTAAGATAATGAACCTCTTGAGATAAAGACATTATATCATGAGTGTGGGAGGGTTTTTTAACGCAATTCATTTTTAAGATAAGCAACATTCAAGCACAATTATCTAAAATGTTAACTAAATTAAAAAACAAAAAACTCTTATTATAAATATGTATTTATACTTTCCCTTTCTGCAATAACTAGACCCTTTGCTGTGTTATGTTTCAACTTTCCTGCTTGAAGGGCAGATAACAAAATCCATACAGAGATACCCATTAGCTCACTAAAAGCTGTACAATCATGGATTATAGATCATCATCTGACAGGGATACTCCGATTTATCCCCCTAAACTTTGCTTATACCAAGCTGTAGCTTGATAAAAATATCATATGTCTTGTAAAGTATGTAGATACAAACAACATTAGCAGTGGTATAAGCACATAGCATAAAGACATATATGTAAAAACTTTATTTTAACCAACACTACTTATGACTAAGACCTTTTTGTATCTTTGTTTTGTATCCCCCTCACTTCCTGCTGGTTTGGAGCCTGAGTGGGTGTGTAGTAATACATAGTTATTCTGGAGCAGAATGAGGGGGGGGGGGGGGGGGGGGGGGGGGGTAGTTGACTCATCGGTTAATTCAGATACAATTTTAGCATTTATGACCTTATCCCTTCCTGGCACATAGGCCATAAAAGGCAGTTTACAATACTTACAAGCCATGCTCTGTACCCATGTGCCTTGAAAATGAAGTATTACCATCATGGCAGTTTCCATGCTAAAATGAAGATTTGCTTTGAAAATGCCTTTAAGCCTCAAGTTTTATACAGCAGTTAATGTTATTCGTTTGTTTCATACTTCACAAACACATGAAGTTCATCCTTATCCGCAGTGTTGCTTTAGTCTGGCAGAGTACTTCTACTACACTATTAAATTATAATGATCAATATATACAATGCATAAATGTAAAAGTTATCTTTTTCTGTTTTTTAAACTAATTAAATACAAAAACTTCAGCAAAGAAAGATAAACCACATAAATAATTGCGAACCATGTAAATTATCCTCTTCAGGTAATTGTTTTAGCAACTGCCATCATGGACATTTATGGAACAACACGAATGTGATCATGCTTATAAACGTCATTTGATCACTTCCCAGTTCTGAGTCAGAGATGAGCCAGCTGCCAGGTTCAAGTTCAAGAGTCAAACCTCCATCGTCCGTATCGGAGAGATCAGACTGGAAAACCCAAAGCAAACATTGGCAGCGACAGCTTTAATTTAATCTATTTATAACCAGAAGCTGCTTGAGGAATCAATGCAATGAAAATTGAGCATTGAGCCAGAACTTTTAGGATCTTAAAAAGAGACACTATGGCTTCAAAGTGAAGTATTTTGGATTTAAACCCTCATCTCTACCATGAAAGTTAAACAAAAGAAAGTTAATCTTAAAGAAAAGAGCAGAGAGATAGTGATACTCGCAACCAAAGGAAGCTGTGACAGCAGGTTCATCAGATGTATTTACAAGGTATTTGGACATATAATCCTATATACTCCTTTTTATTAAAAAAGGTCCGTTAACCAGAATACTTTGCATATTGATTCCGGGAATAATCCAATTGGCAGTTTTTGGAATAACAAATAATTATTTTTTTCTAATGGGACTACTGGCAATGTTCTAGTGGGGTTTATTCTGTCTCCTCTGGATGAATTCACATAAAACTGTCCAACTTGACCACCTATTTGTAATTTTTCAAACTGAATAATAGTCATCTCTCAGTCGATCCTCTGATTTTTCTAGAAACACAAAAGACTGCACCTCCAAAAGACATACAATAAAGCATTTAAATGTGCATAAAATGGTTCAGGGATGAAGCATATAAAAAAAACAGGAATTCTAGACAAGGGGTCATGAGTTGACATTAGAGGGCAACATTTTTGGGATACCAGCCGCCCTGAACAGTAATGACCACTGGATGTTTTAGGAAGACAGAATAGAGAGGCCTGATATCAGTTAGTAAAGCCTTTGTTTATAATTAAACCTATCATGACCAGTGAGATGGTTTAATAATAGGAAATCAATCTCACGGTCACTGTCCACATGCACTAACAGCCACACAGGTGTAAGACGCAAGTGACTTGGGTCACATCAGATCGATTTACCCCTCTATGCATTTCCCAGGCATGCTTGAGTTCCTTTATTGTAAGGTACATTCCACATTAACCTTAAGTTTTCCACCCTTCGACTTCAAGAAACATTTAAAAAAAGGGTGACTTGAATGGTGCGGTAGGTGGTCAAGTGGTAGGGTCTACGACAGTTAAGGAATTTAAGTATGTCTGGGATAAGCAGAAGGCTATCCCGAGGCTTAATTCTGCCAAACGTCTAAGGTAGACAGAATGGACAGACAGGATGGGCATTTTGGTTCCGATCTGCCGACAAGCCAAGGCTTCCAAATCATGACCCCTTATATAAAAATTATGATTACACAATGTCATAAAATTCACTTACCGGCAGACTTACTATCTGCAGGGGGGCTACCTCTGGTCCTCACCCCTTGTTTGAGTTTAATGGGTGCTCCGGTCACATGCATCCCCTTGGAGTATCCATTCTGGAGGTGTGCATTGGGTGCAGTGTGTGCTTTCTGAGGGGAGGAGGGTGGGCTGCTCATCTTGCTGTTGTTATTGCTGTGCCCGCTGGTCTGTCTGTCTTTTAACCTCTTCCGAAGCTGTTCCTGCATTTTCATGGTGCGCTCATCTCTCTGTGTAAAATTGGTCCTTCCATGAGAACGAGTTTCTAAGAAGGGAGAAAGCAATGTTTAAAGACAAAAAATAATGCATTGTGGGCCATGGGCCCATTTATATTAACCTTGATGGACCCCTCAAGAGGCATAATTATGGTATACTCTTTCAAAGAACCTAATTTGATAATGTGCAGAACGTTTTTAACCAAACTGTTAACACAAACTAAGATGGAATTAACAACAATTTTTGGTTGGGTAATAAAAAATAACATTGGGTGATAAAAAAAACAACCATTAAAGACATACCTTGTTCTTGGAAGATGTGTGGTGGGGGAGGTGGGTGCTGGTGTATATATTGCGGTGGTATATCTCCTGTCCCAGGAACTGGAGGATATACATGGTGTGGCGGGTGAGGGAGTAGAGCTGGATGGTGAGGGTGGATATAGTGCGTTACATGAGGAGGAGGATGCATAGACGGATGAAACTCTGTTGAATGTGGCAAGACCAACACCTTGCGAACACCATTTTCTTCGACAACCTGCAATATCAATCAAAATGTTATAAGGACAGCTGGATTTGAGGAAAAAAAATCACTTATAAATTATGTCTCCAACTTCATGAACCTTATCTTCAGAGGAAGAGGTTGCTACAAGTTTCCATTGTGTCTGACTTCAGCATGTCATGTCAACTAGAAGCCTGAAGGCATGTACTATTCTTAACAATGGAGGAGGAGAGAAGTGGAATTGTGGACACCTACAATCTGTATAGCTGGAGTGGTCATACAACAGGGTTTTATTTGTTTATCTAATAATGTATTATCAATCAAAATCAGTATTTGAACTAAAAAAAATAAATAAACACACATACATCTGAACCTCAATAGCTTAGGGCAGATATACTTCTGCTCCTAACCCACTGGACACCTAAGATGAGGTGGAGAGGTCTGTCCAGGACATGTCCTAAAATTCCCTATAAACTGGTTTGTTTGTGGCTACTGCTGGGAAAGAGGCCAATAGACATTTAACAGGACAGCCATCTGGGTAAATCTACTCCTACCACCTCAACACCTATCTGCCTGTGTAGAAAAGCAGGTGCTTGAGGCTACAGTGATTATGTCCAAATGTAAGTTTTAAAAGCTACACTTAAATTTCCTCTTCAAATTCTATTTTATTGGCAATAATTTTAAGTAAACAAACCAAACATTGTTTGATCACCGACTGTGGTCCCTTTAACCACAAGGTAAGTGCTCTTAAAACTTAAAAACAGATTAGAGAAGATTATTCAGTACACAGATCGACCTCTCATGCCAAGTGTGTCGATACAACACAGTTTCTAAATACCAACAGCCCTATTAAAATTCCCTCAACGTGAAAACCCGTAGCACGTAACTGAGCCAGCCTGTCAAAATCTGAACTCCGTTGCCGCAAAGCCTTTGATCTGTCAATCTCGTAAATGTTGCGTTTGCAAATAACTATTAAATTGCTACAAATCCACTGGCGTTCAAACTTGTAACCCACAAATGGGGTAGCACTTTCAGTAGCACTGTAAATACAAATATCAACACACTACTGTACTTAAAATTAAAGGGACAACCAAATTCTCTCGTCTGAGGTACTTAGGGACGAATATGCCATCCCGTTATATGAACATTATAATTACACAAAATTGAGACAATCTGTATGCCAATTAATTCACACAATAGACCTCCCTAAACAAAACAGGCTTTTGAAAATTTGCCAAGATTCTCCTCTCACTAAAAGGTATGATTGGTGAAATATATGACATAGTTAACTCTCCTAGAGAGGAAAACAAAGATAGATATATATATATGTGGGATTGGGAAAAAGATCTAGCACTACAATAGGATTCAAATAATTGGGAAGAATCTTGGGTGAATATCTTCAGGGCCTCTTTGTACCATAGCATCTTAGAAACCTCAATAAAAGTTTTTCATTGTACATATCTTACACCGGACAGATCAGCTAACTGGAACAAGTCAGAGAACCCACAATGTTTCAGAGGCTGCCCTGATACAGACACATTCATCCGTACCTGGTGGAAGTGCAGTAAAGTCCAACAAATCTGGAAGAATGTAGGTGACCTAACAAACATCTTTCATCATTTGGTAAAATTAACAGCAGAAACGTGCCTGCTGGGGATACATGACCTGACAAACTTCTGCAATATATCCTATAAGTTACAAAATCCCACATAGCCAGAAACTGGAAAAAGAACCTCCTAGACATAGGGGCAATCGAAGCAAAAATACATTTCATTGTGACAAATGAGAGAATTTCACACGCCCTTGCAGATACTTAACCCAAAATTTATAGAGATATGGGGCCCATGGATAGACTACACAGGCATTCAGATCACAGCTATAACCGAACACCCCAAAAATACAAAAGTAAAAAAAGACACTTTGAGAAGGTGGAGAACTGGAGATCAGGGACCGACAAGGAAGGACCTGGTGGGGGACCCGATAAGGAACACAAGGACTGGTATTATTCATTTACCTTAAAAATTAAAAAAGAAAAAAAATGACCAAGGTGAAATAAGAGATAAGTTATATGTTAATTTGTTTGATTTAAGTTTCTTCTTATTACTACCCGTACTCACTCCTATCATGCAGGGAATATTCTATATACTATAATGTAAGATATTAAAATCCCAGACTGAAGAAAATGATTTCATTATGGAATAAAGGTAATTAATAAAAATGGCATAAGGGTAATTTCCAGTAAAACCTATTTATGAAGCCTAGTAAAGATAAAATAAGCAAACCTGATATTGCTGTGCAACTAACTTACATGCTAATAATGAGGAGGAAATGGGAGGAGGTGGATTACATGATCAATACAGTAGTTATATTCTTATTATATACAAATGATACACATAATATGTTAAATATGCTTAAGAATATAGTAAACAATTAATAATTTATATAAGAGTCATTGTTATATATTTATAAAACATCTCTATGAACAAAAATTTAACTCTGTAGGTCATATATATGCGGACAATAAAGAACAATTAAAAAATTAAAAAGTAAAGGGAAAGTGATGTTAGGTATTAAAATTAATAGCACAACATTCTAAATCTCCCAAATCTGCAATATAAAATACTTGTTTTAATGTTTAATTTCCGTGTTGTATCGATCCTGACAATCAATGTGTTAATACATATAATGGAACTTGCATGGACTAGAATATCATATTTACTGATTTATTAATATTGCATTATTTCTGGAATGCGGGTCCGATCGTAACTCGTAATTGAAACCCGTAAGGGTTTGAAATCTAACCTCCATTTTTCAGTGATGTTATGATGACGATCTCTGTTGCCATTGACTCCGTCTAATGGTTTGACTAATAGATCATGTTCATGGCCGCACATCCAACATCCGCAAGAATGGTTTACGGGCTTGCGTCTCTGGCCCGTTTGTGGCAGCATGGGTAAATGTAATAACGTCAGTGAATTTCAAGCCCGCAAGCTTTGCTTGCGGGCGTACCGGTGCGGCTACAGGCTTTGAATTTAATATGGCCCCAAGTCTCAGACATATTCACAGTTTTGAAACTATAGACACAGTGTTCCAGCAGGAAAGTTTTGGCCCTGGAAGACATTTCTAGAACCATGTTTGTGTTGGCCTAAGGACATTATCAGAGCATTTCCCACTCAGCCGAGCAGGAATGACGGATGTGGAGCATCTCTACTTGCCAAAAACTCAGAGGTTCCTGTCAGAGAGAGATAAAAGCAATTTATCCAGTCACTGACAGGAATATATTACACAAAACAAAGAAGAATGTTTTGGGTTAAGATGTGATGACACCAATCAGTGGGCGCTCGCAACCCGCTGGACCACAGCGCCACGCACACTGCGCCAGCCATTACCAAACAATTCTGGCTGAACATTAGAACACAACATCCTACCAGATTTACTGCAATAAAAACGACTACATTTTTAAAAAGAACTACTATCTGGAGGAGCTGGTTGTTTAAATTATTTATCATTAAAATCCTATTTAATCTTTGAAAGTGAATTTAATATTAAATATTGCAATAAATCATTTGAGATTTTGCCTTCAGTTTTTTGCCAGTCAAAGGGGGAAGGGGTTTGGCTCAGAGACCTTTCGATAAGACGACAAACAATAGGATGCCCCCAAGCCAACGTTGGCTGCCAACGGCAACCAGTACTTTGACACTGTAAGAAGCCAGTTATATGTGCCGATATTTAAAATGACTGATTTTTCAGGCACAAAGTTATATCACCTTTTTAAACAACAAATCATTAATAAAAAAAATCATATTCAATGTAGTATTTAAACATCTAGCTCCCGGTATTAAGACATGAATGTGGTCCTAGTTCTGTAGACAGAGTTCCTGGATATAACAATCTTGTTATATTAGAGGCAAATATGCACTTCTGAATGAAGATTGGAAGTCGAGTGTTTCCAATCTTGTAGGGTGCTTTTGGAGGGGAAAAAAAAAAAAACTTTTTACAAGATTTTAAGCTCGAAACGGGGCCCTACATTTTCTGCAGTTGTCAATATTGTATATTTGCTCGTTCTTATCCACTGTATGGCTCTACGGAATATGTTGGCGCATTACAAATAAAAGTTAATAATCATAATAATAATGAATGTTTGTGTGGTTTGCCAGAATATTCTATAGCTCTTTTGACTAGCCCTGAAACTGCCAAGTCCATATGTAGGAGAGCGATAGAAGAGACTAATGAGGAGATGTACATGATTACAAGGGAGGAGATGTTGGAAGAAGGTATGTAAACATGGGCAACAGAGGAGGGTAAGCGCACAAAGGAAAGCGTGGTGGAAGAGAGAGAAGGTTAAAGAAGGAGAGTGATAGGAGAAAGAGAATAAGACATGAGGGAGATATGAAGGGAGTACTTTTGCATACCACCCTACGCTATGGCCTGGTTGGTCTTTTGAGATCCAGCCACAGGCTCCTACCACCTCCAACCTGAACACAAAGACAGTATAGTTGTGTGTAGCAAATAATAAAAAGGAGAATGGGTACTGTACCTGAGACACATAACCTGGGGGTACAAATATCGGTGGCATGGATCCGTTGGGTGACACCATAGGAACATGCGCTGGGCCTGGAGGGAGAAGGCAGTGTTAGAAATGACGGTATACTGACTGGGCCACAGGTATATTCATGCAGTCACAGTGTTTTTTGGTTTATTTTTTTGAATGGGAGAGCATGCCTCTTTTATCCTCTACACAACTCCCTGTTGTGTGCTCCAAAACACATATCCTCATTATCTATACTTCTAAATTACCAATTTTCTCCCTCTAACATTGACTTTACCATTTAAAAAACAAAAAAGCTAAAACCTTAAATCCTTTTAAATAAAATCGAGGGCCATATATGTTGCCCTTCAAGTGAAACAATCCCCACATTTTTCTACTTTCTATGAATCATTTGTTACCATTTTCTTCTCTTAATTTATCTTATTGAATAAAAAACAATCAATTGAAAGCGTTTACAAGGACACACCCTCCTAAGAAAGCAACAGCAGGTTTAGATGCCACATACTCAATGGTCTGGGCATTAAAATAAATTTGATGCTGTGTCTTTTTTTGTTGTTGAAAGTAAAGTAAAAAAAGGGAAGAAAGAATTGCAGGACTTTGCAGCATTCAATTCAACCAGAGGTCTCCAGAAATCTACTTCCTCACACACAACTTCCACCAATGTGTCATGGATCCCTCTAGGGTCCTGCAGAAGCAGCAATTTTTTATTTTCTAATTAAGAATTTAACCTGCTGAATTATGTTCGTAGACAAAGTTTTCAACTATATATTTATTTCATTGTGCAGTGGCCCTTTGAAATACCATATAGGAAAAAACCTGACCACAGTGTTTTTTTTAATACAATACACTATTTCTACATAAGAAGTGTCCCATATTTCACTGTGGGAATCCCCAGCCTTACCCATTTGTAAATTAAGTTTTATTGTAGATTGTTATATACTTAAAATTCCATGCATTTAATTGACACATAACTGAATAAAAATGACAAGCCCAGGAAGTGACACTAACTCTGAGAATTTGTGTGGTCTTGAGTAATCAGAATACTTGTATGACAGTCTCCTTACCCTGGATACACTGGATGTGACCATCTTCGGTCCGGATTGTGAAGGTCTCCCCAGGGTTTACTTGCACCAAAATCACCTGCAAACAAAGAGGCTGTTTGGAAATGATCATTGGGAAAAGTCAACTTTAGATCAAGCAGTAACAGACAAAAATGACAAATGAACAGGTTTCAATCAGAAATATTATTTAGTGAGTTGATATAAATATTACGGTTTACAAAAAATAATTAGAAGACCACTATAAGTATTGTCAATTTATTAAATATGTACAGTGCTTGAATGGAAAACTAAAAACACTTTGAAAAGCTTTCAGGCAAGAGAGGAGGAACATCTGGCTCCAACTCCTGTAAAGGCTGCATGAAATCAGCTGAAGACACCGATCAAACTAGTTTGGATAAGGTGCCGTATTTATCCTATATGAAGAACTTCACTTGATAATGTGCAAAATGCTTTTACAAATTTAAAAATCAAGAAACACAGCGTTTAAACAACAGTATTCAATATTGCTTTAACGGCAGCAGACATTTTGCTTTTGTTCCCAACAGGATTAGGTACCTGGGAGGCGCAGTGGATTCAGAGAACATGTTTATGCAATTCTGTAGAAAAAATACCACTTTACAGAGCAACAGAGCTCAATCAAAGAGTACATTTATTGCAAGGGGCTATCTGGAGAGAGCGTTTTAAACCAGAAGTCAATACATAACCCAAAATTGAATACTATAGTTAAACATTAAAAGGGGTTATTAAATTGGATCTAGTGTGTTTCATCAGCGCCAGTCAGAGCTGCTGTACAACCCCTCCCACTGGTATGTCACAGACTCTGTCCTCTTAAGGTGGATTACTATAGTTACCACTGTATATATCAACAATGATATACAAGCAGAAAGTGTTCTACAGACCTGAGGGTGGGGTAGGAGATCAGAATGGGGGAGCTGAGGGGCTTCAGGGGAGGGAACCACCCCCCCATTCTGATCTTCAACCCCCCCCCCCCCCCCCCTCCAAGGATACCCATTCTGATCTCCTACCTCACCCTCAGGTCTGTAGAACACTCTTTTCTGCTTGTATATCATTGTTGATATATATGGTGGTAACTGTAGTAATCCACCTTAAGAGGACAGAGTCTGTGACATACCAGTAAGAGGGGTGTACAGCAGCTCTGACTGGCGCTGATGAAACACACTAGATCCATTAAATTGTGTAAAATCATTTTGTACATTATATGTCAAATTGTCCAAAAGACCCAATATAAATAGGACACCTCATTGGTCCTTTAGAAATAAAGCCCCACCCAATGGAGGCAGAACTATTACGGGCCGGTCGTCTCAAGATCTTGCAGATGACAAACTACACTCAGAATAATTTAATTTGATGCAACAGATCAAAGGGTGGAGACGGCCGGTATCATGGTCTGGTAGTTATATCACTGGGATGTAAACCGGGATTTTCAGACTCAGACACCACATGACCTTATCCCTCACCTTGTAGTCTGAGTAATGAGCCAACACATCGTTATGGGTTTCCCAAGGTCACAGAAGGATTATTAGACTATACGCTGGTCTATAGACCAAACACCAGCAATACAATAAAGCAAAACCAGTTATCAGATGGCCATGGAACCTCAAGTATAGCTAATGGTACAGAATACAAACAATTGGGGACACAGAGAAGGTCCCTTTATTGCAGAAGTAAAAAACATAATTGCAACTGGTTGCTATGAAAATTGTGAGTGCAAATGTTCGATAACTGAGCCTGGAAGGTGGGTATATTAAAGAATGAATTACACAATAATGCCTTCCATCCAGAGGCGGAGATAGTGAATGGAAAGCCCCGGTGCAAAATAATCTGGGGCACCCCCTTGCAAGTTTTTTTTTTATACACCCTGTAAGGGTCAATAAAAACGCCAAAAATATATGTAGGTGGTCAGATCATCACATGGTGATCAGATCACCTTTCTATAAATGTAATTATCTGCCAAAATACCCTAAATAAATACATCTCCTTTACTCCAGGCTACTGTCAGATGGTCTCTAATCATGTGGTGGGCAAAAGGTATTTTGAAAGTAAGACTTAAAAAAAAAACAAAAAAAAAAAAAAAACACAACTTTCACATGTTTATACCTTTTGTACCCAATTAATCCTTACTACAGGGTTGCCTGGTTGTCCAGTGGTTAGGATTTGGTGCTTTCTGCTTGCTGCCACCTGGGTTTGATTCCTGTCAGGGAACCAAGAGGTCACACCACCATGAAGCCAAGCAGGGTTGGGCCTGACCAGTACTTGGATGGAAGACCACTTAGGAATACCAGCAGCGGTTTGCTGCGTCCACTGGTGAAGGAACTGGCAACCCACTCCAGTATATCTGCCATTAATACCAAGTGGATCCGCATAGTTTTATGGTCCTCGAGAGTCGGACCCGACTGAGTAACACAAACACATGCTTTACTACAGTGAAAAATGTCCTTTTTTTATCAACGGATTCTGATAATTTATCAACAGGATGTGTTTTCCTAAAGTAGTAAGCTTTTATTTCAACCTAATGAAAGGTCAGGCAATTGTAAATCAAAATCTGCTTTAACCTGAGTAATTTAATCATTAGAAACCAAAATGGTCCACAACTTTCAAATAAAAAAGGTAATATAGTATAGGCTGTATTTTAGATTAAAGTCTAAAATTATATTATATTATATTATATTATATTATATATTATATATATATATATATATATATATATATATATATATATATATATAATAGTGGTCCTTTAAAGGAGCACTTTAGCATAAAATGGATCTCTAAGGAATAGTTAGAAAAAAAGTAACTTTACTGAACATTTACCATGCTACAATTACTTACTATTTTTAATACGCACTGAATCACTCCTCCCCATGAATGAAGTATTGTGGCTAGAGTGGAACCGAGTGAAAACCACTTTAGTGCCAGGGGGCAGTGTGAACTAAGCCGTTACCCATGTACACACCAACTATCATGCTGCAGTTGTGGTATGCCAATATACATAACCCTCCCCCTGGGTGGCTCCACTCCAGACTCAATACATCACTCCGGGAAAAATTGATAACCAGGGAGATCTGGAGCCCTATCAAGCTTTTCTTTAGAGAGCCTTTTATAAGGCCACTAATGTGGTCTTAGTAAATAGTTTATGGATCCTTGTGTGTGAGTTCCACAGTATGCAGAGCGTCACCCTGCGAGCCAAGGAACGCCTGGACTGAATGGCCCAGTGTGGACAGAGAATTCTGTAAATAAAACTGGTCTCACAGCATAACCAAGAGAAAGGTAAATGGCCCCTGCTGTTGAAATGAGCAGAGGTTAAGGGTGGGTTGGAAAAAGATGTGTAGGTTTACAACATTAAGGACAAGGGCTGCTCTGTGATAGGCATGGCGTGTGCGCACATATACGCAGAACGTCAACCGTCTTACACAACTATTAAAAAGATACAAGTTTAATCGTGGAATGATAAAGGGAAGCAGTTAAAAATCAGTTGGTTTTGATGCTAATCACAGATCATATCACGGTCTGCTGCTGATATGTCTATTTCCAAAAATGTGAAGTAATGTGCCTTAGAACAGACCTTTTCAGTTATTGTGGCATTGGCCAATATTCTGACCGTTGATCTATCATATTTAGTCCCCGCAAGCAGTAGCGGGGCGGTGGATCAGTTAAAAACAATCTTTAAGAAAAATGTTATCCAATTGTATGCCGTCCTGGCCATACTTATTGTTCCCTTATTAGGTCTTCCCAATATGGGAGTTTATCAATTGGTCCCGACATAGAGAAAATGAATCCATTAGTACTCCGTGAATTGCCATTTGTACTTTTATAATACAATTACTTTGCTTTTCTACCCTTCAAGGAGGAAGATGCCTTGGAAGTTAATGAACAACACTGAAAATACGGGGATACTGTTCCTTTAACCCTATGATTTGCAATGTGTTTCAAGCTCCTCTGCCGGTGAAAGGGTTACCAGTGACTATCTATTCTGGGTTCACTGGTGGTCCAGTGGTTAAGATTCCTTGCTTTCACCACTGCGACCTGGGTTTAATTCCAGTCAGGGAACCAAGTGGTCACACCACCCTGAAGTCATGTAGGATTAGGCCTGGTCAGTACTTGGATGGGAGATCACCTTGGAATACCAGGAGCTTTATTCTGTGGCCCACTGGAGAATCTCTGCCATGAAAACCAAGTGGATCAGCTTGACCATGGACATAAAAATGTGCCTCGTGTATTACTGTCCACGAGGTCACAGAGTGGGACATGACTGAATGACACAACAAAATCATATCTCTAGTAGTTGATTAGATGACCACTCACTACTGAACGGCTCAGACACACGGAAAACAATTACTAGCTCGTTACTGAGCGATTGCACAACCGGAGGCTTTAAAAAAAAAAAAAGCACACAAGGCAGCATCTGTTTCACGGCTGCAGAAGAGTAATGTGTCCATTCTAGATGGAGCAGGGGAAGGAATGTAAGAGTGGGGAATGAGGCAATACGTTCTGGCCATGATACCCGAGATTAATGGCATGGTTCCTGGTTGCTATTAACACAGGCAATTAGAGACATGACGTCATGGAAAATAAGGAAAGCCAACACAAGCAGTGAGAAAATGTGTTTTGTGTCTATGGCTGTAACAACCAATTCAGAATCTGCCTCAAACAACTCAACATGTAATTACACCAAATCTAAGAAGTGATAGGCCAAGATGTGGCTAAGTCCCTAAACACAGCAGAATTTCCACATATGGCAGAATATATAAAATATGGTAAAAATGTATTACTATAGGTTAGTGGTTCTCACCAGCTGGTCCTAGGACCATGGCAGGTCCCTGAGACCTTCGTCTCTGCTCATCCCTGATGACCAGTAGATAACACTTTATATAAACCATTATTAGTCCCAATAATAGATAAATTATAGAGAAACTTATAAAGCAATTCAACTCTACTTTTTTCAAATCAGTACAAAATGAAATAAAGTAGAACACTGTTAAATATGTTCTACATCTCTCAGTCCTTCTCCATAAACATTGAAAGGGGACCAGCTGATCCCTCTCCCCCCAGAAAAAAAAACTGTTGAGAATCATTGTTAAAGATATAAACAAGTACTTTAGCAAGTGAATGTGGTTATATTATTTCCTACAATAAAATGTAAATTAAACTTTACATTTTTACCTGTCCATCAGCCTTCCTGATCCACGGTCTTTCGTGCCAATAAGTGAGAAGTACCCCCCTGGGGCTCTAATTCTATCATCTTCTATGTAACATATAAACAAAATAAAAGACTGGACGCGCTCAAGTTCCAGTGAGCATGTACTATTATTATTATGATTATTATAGGAAAATTCAATTTTTTTAAGAATATTCAATTAAAAAATATACTTGTAATTAACTATAGTTTTAACGTTTACCATTATTACTATCCTGTATTTGAATTTAACCCCTCTGTAGCGCTACAGAATATTTTGGCGCATTACAAAGTAATATTAATACATTGCAAAAAGCGGAGGGCTGTGTGTTTAATCTTAAGTACATAATGCTTTATTACATATTCTCTGTGACTTTAAAGGGATACTGTCAACCTAACAAGTTGTGTTATATCTTAAACACATTGTATAAAGAAAAAAAATGTCTGAGATATACAGCATTATTTGTGCACCGTATCGTAATGTGTGGTACACTGTGCTAATCCGAGGCTCAGAGAGCTTGATAAGTGTGTGTGTGTGGGGGGGGGGGGGGGGGGGGGGGAGTGTATCTAAATATATGTTAACACTGGGGGACATTGCTTTGCCATAACCTAGACAGATCAGCATATTGTGATCCTATTTAGCACACCAAACCAGCTAAGTATTATTCACAAGCTACTCATCTGCACATAAATAGTGAATATTTCAGAAATTGTCCACTTTAGAAAAAAATGGCTAAAACAATGTATACATAACTTTTCATGCTCTTTAAGAATAACTTAAAAAAACTAAAAAAAAAAAAAAACTTTAGTTTTGGGTAACAGAGATCATTTAAAGTAACACTATAAAATGTTTGTCAGTATTAAAAAGTTGTTCTTTTGGGAAAAACACACACTGAAAATAGCCAGCATTCCCCTCATCTTTAGGCTGGAACATATCCTGTACTTTACAAACTGCTTAGTATACTTAACCCTTTCATTAGCAGGGAGGCCAGCAACACCATACTTTGTAATGTGTTCCAGGTCTTCTTGTCCGTGAAAGGGTTACATTTTAGAATAAAAAATCTTAATGGCAGCGGGTCACTGGGGGAACAATTATATCAGATTAAAATATTCAACCTAATATTGCTGTTCGTTAGTACTCCCTATTATTCCTCTTCTAGCCAATTACTATATGTAATAATTTATGATACACCACATGTATAAAATATTCACATTTCCTCCTCCTTATTTCAATTTGAAAGAACAAACAAAGATCTGCCTGTATAAACTTTGCTTGCATATTGAGGCACTGGAAGTGTGAAGGCCAAGGCCTGTTGCATTAGTGTAACCTAGCAACCAGAGTGCTTGGAAATGTTGGCAGCATACAGGGGAGTATACAGGGGAAAAAGGGGAGGCTCGAGAAGTTGACAAACGGTTGTCAGTTTGTTAAGGGAAATATACATTTTATATCATAATTAAATTGAGGAGACAAATAATTAAAATCGCCCAAAGACCCCCTTTAACTCACAAATAAATGGTTATTACATCCAAGCATAAATCCTGGAGAAATACAAGTTGGTGATATGTTTCAATGGATCATCTTCACAAAATCAACTTATTTATATATCAAATTAACTCAAGGAAGTGCCACAATGCCCTGTTATTTACCTGCTGTGTGCTGTCTCCATTAACCATGTGAGGTAGAAGTGACACTTCATTCAGTATAGGCGTAGCTTCCAATGGGGGAGGCTGGTCGGCCATCATGGCTGGAATAATCATTCATTGACAGATGTTCTCATCCACGACCTGCACACAAGAAAACAGGTATATTATTATTATACTAGTGACTTGCCCGTCAAAAATTTGACGCCATGACAATGCGGTTTGCCAGACAATAAGGCTTTTTGCTCCTCTGAACATTATCAGCGCTTATTGCAAGCCTCTCCCCTCATGTACTTAACATTCCCTGCTGTACAATTATCACCTTTGGCGCTGTTTGCGAACACAGATCTATAAGTACAGAGTAAAATATACATTTTTTTTTTAGTATAGTGTAAAATATAATTTTTTGGAGGTCTCCAAGCATAATAAAATGATTTAAACATGTAACTGCTTTCAGAGACCTATCTCGGTCAGCCAATGAGCAGTAATACAGATATGTAAGTGCAGTGTAAATGATACATGTTTGCATGTCTCAGAGCATAATAACGTGATTTAAATATGCAACTGTTTGAGAGTCCTATAGAAGTAGAGTGGTGGTGGTGGTGTCGGTGGTGGTAGGGGTGGGGTTGGGGTTGTAGTGCAGTGGAAAGTATATATATTTTTTATTATTAATAATTAGGAAATTAATGTAAGTAAATAATGAATGAATAAGTGTATTCGAAAGTGTGAAGCATTTATGTATTCATAAAGTGCAATGTAAAATATGATATTTAGCCTTTTAAATAATTAATAGCTTAATATACTATACCTATTTATACTTAATATATGCAGCAATCAATATCCTGAAGAGCTAACAATCTGTTTGGATTGTCCTGCAGCAGAAAATGTACAGTTGGACTGAGTTTAAAAAGTGTCAGCAATATGCCAAGTGTGCAGTATACATAGGCTGCGTGCGCGAGCATTTTCCGTCCTTCCTAACAGTGTATTTTTGTACCTTGTACGTCCTTGGCAGTGTTTTGCACGCTTCGGAGTCGTGTAGCCTCGTTTTCATTTTTTTCGGCCTACATTTTTCTCTCGCTTTGCTGATTTTCGCATGCCGAAACTTGGCAAATTTGGATTAAATTTGCGTACAACCTCACTCCCAGATGTCCTGGCTGTCCCTCCGCCCCGTGCTGTGTGCAAGAGTTTTTTTTTTTAATTTTATTGGGGGGGTTTTGCGTTTTTTGATTTGCACGGTTCAGCCGTTAACTTCATATTTTTCCGACCTGCAATATTTTTTCTAAATCAGGTGTTCCTCAGCTGCTTGCAGCCTAACACAATCCTGTGTTTCCTAACTGCATGGAGCCCAAGTCCCGCGTGCTTCAATGCCTCAACTGTTTGCCTCGCTTTGCGAGACTCGCAGGAGCACCTTTGGTGCTCATTTCGGCTTAGTCCTGTGTGTTTCAGTGGCTCGCAGGCAATGCTCAGAGCTTGGAAGACTTCTGTGCCTCAATGGCTTAGCCTCACTGCGCAGTTTGACAACTATTATATGTGACTAGCGACTTGCCCGTCAAAAATGACGGCAATAAATTGAAGCCTGGCAATGGTGTTTGTCACACACTGCGAGCCTCTCCCCCCTCTACTTTATTGGCCTCGCGATGAGTGCCTTCAGCGCTAATCACGGGCCTCGCAATGAGCGCCTTCGGCGCTCATTGCGAGCCTCTCTACCCCTCTACTTGACGGGAGGGGCTCATTGCGAACCTCCTCCCCCTCTACTTTACTGGCCTTGCGATAAGCTCCTTCAGCGCTCATCTCGGGCCTTGCAATGGGTGGCTTTGGAACTCATTGTGAGCCTCTCCCGCCCTCTACTTCCTCTCCCTTCCCTCTGTCTCTTCCCCCTCTCCCTCCCCTGTGTCTCTTTCCCCCCTCTCCCTCCCCTGTGTCTCTTCCCCCTCTCCCTCTCCTGTGTCTCTTCCCCCTCTCCCTCCCCTGTGTCTCTTTCCCCCCTCTCCCTTCCTTGTTTCTCCTTCCCCCTCCCCTGTGTCTCTTTCCCCCCTCTCCTGTGTCTCTTCCCCCTCTCCCACTCCTGTGTCTTTCTCCCTCCCCTGTGTCTCTTCACCCCGTCTCCCTCCCCTGTGTCTCTGCCCCCCTCATCCCTCCCCTGTGTCTCTCCCCCCTCCGCTGTGTCTCCTCCCCATGTCTATTCCTCCCCTCCCTCCCGTTTCTCTTCCTCCCCTCCTCTCCATCCCGTGTCTCTCTTCCCCCTCCTCTCCCTCCCCTGTTTCTCTTCCCCCTCCTCTCCCTCCCCTGTTTCTCTTCCCCCTCCTCTTCTCGCTCCCCTGTGCCTCTCTTCCCCCTTCCCTGTGTCTCTCTTCCCCCTCCTCTCCCTCCCCTGTAACTCACTTCCCCTGTGTCTCTCTTCCCCCCCTCCTCTCGTGTCTCTATTCCCGTCCCTCTCTTCCCATCCCCTGTATCTCACTTCCCCTTTGTCTCTCTTCCCCTCCCCTGTATCTCACTTCCCCGGTGTCTCTCTTCCCCCCCTCCTCTCGTGTCTCTATTCCCCTGTCCCTCTCTTCCCATCCCCTGTATCTCACTTCCCCTTTGTCTCTCTTCCCCCCTCCTCTTGTGTCTCTATTCCCCTGTCCCTCTCTTCCCCTCCCCTGTGTCTCTCTTCCCCCCCTCCTCTCGTGTCTCTATTCCCCTCCCCTGTATCTCACTTCCCCTGTGTCTCTCTTCCCCCCCTCCTCTTGTGTCTCTATTCCCCTGTCCCTCTCTTCCCCTCCCCTGTGTCTCTCTTCACCCCCTCCTCTTGTGTCTCTATTCCCCTGTCCCTCTCTTCCCATCCCCTGTATCTCACTTCCCCTGTGTCTCTCTTCCCCCCCTCCTCTTGTGTCTCTATTCCCCTGTCCCTCTCTTCCCATCCCCTGTATCTCACTTCCCCTGTGTCTCTCTTCCCCCCTCCTCTTGTGTCTCTATTCCCCTGTCCCTCTCTTCCCCTCCCCTGTGTCTCTCTTCCCCCCCTCCTCTCGTGTCTCTATTCCCCTGTCCCTCTCTTCCCCTCCCCTGTATCTCACTTCCCCTGTGTCTCTCTTCCCCCCCCTCCTCTCGTGTCTCTATTCCCCTGTCCCTCTCTTCCCATCCCCTGTATCTCACTTCCCCTTTGTCTCTCTTCCCCCCTCCTCTTGTGTCTCTATTCCCCTGTCCCTCTCTTCCCCTCCCCTGTGTCTCTCTTCCCCCCCTCCTCTCGTGTCTCTATTCCCCTGTCCCTCTCTTCCCCTCCCCTGTATCTCACTTCCCCTGTGTCTCTCTTCCCCCCCCCTCCTCTCGTGTCTCTATTCCCCTGTCCCTCTCTTCCCCTCCCCTGTATCTCACTTCCCCTGTGTCTCTCTTCCCCCCTCCTCTTGTGTCTCTATTCCCCTGTCCCTCTCTTCCCCTCCCCTGTATCTCACTTCCCCTGTGTCTCTCTTCCCCCCTCCTCTCGTGTCTCTATTCCCCTCCTCCTCTCCCTCATGTATCTATTCCCCTGCTTCTCCCCTCCTTGGCCCCGTGTCTCTCACCCTCACCTCATTGCGGTTAATGCGTGCGCGCGCACGCTTATGTGTCGTCTTCGCGTGCGCGCGCACGCTTTGCCGGCCCGGCTACCCGCGCACGCTTTGCCGGCTACCCGTGCACTCCTGCAGTAGGGGTGATGGGAGCAATGGTGAAACTGCGAGTTGTCGTCAGTTGCGGCCCTTCCTTTGCGAGGGCCGCAAAGCGTGACGACAACTCGCAGTTAGACAATTATAATATGTGATCCCCCATACAGGAATAGCAGGGTCAGATGTTTAAGATTTGTGCTAGATTTGGTTTATACAAAAAATACAGAGAAAGTCTGTCAAATATCCAGGCTTGATAAATATATACAGATTTAACTAAAGGGTTTTAAGGGTTTTTTGTGTGTTCTTCAGTCTACCAATGACACGTATGAACGCGTTGAACAGAAAGCGGAAGAAGACCAGATGGGAGGTATCCTTCTCTGAACACAGATGTTCTGTCCCACGTCTGCCTGTAACTGTTTGCTAAGAGAATTAATTTGCACATTTTTAGACCTGCACCCAGGAAACATTAAGCAGTGACTCCAGAGTTGTTCATTAAGATTGTACATTGTATACCCCCTCGTTCTTATCCCCTGTACAGCGCTACAGAATATGCTGGCGCATTACAAATCAAAAAAAAAAAAAAAAAAATTATATATATATATATATATATATATATATATATATATATATATATATATATATATATACACACACACACACACACACACACACACATATATACACATACATACACATATATACATACATACACATATATACACATATACATATATATATATATATATATATATATATATATATATATATATATATATATATATATATATACACACACACATATAACATACAGACACACTAAAATCATATAAACAATGTCCTAGGTGGCACTCACGGTTTAGCAGCTTAATAACCTGGAATAATTTATGTAGTGGTAGTAGTGGTCAGCACAATGAAATGTATTCGCCTTATGTGTGAATCTTGCATGGAAGAAATCAAGCCACTGTAGCTTTAATAGTTAAACTTTTCTCCAGTTCTCATAAAAAAAATCTAGAGAATGAGATAACAGGATATAGGAAATTTGTCATGCCACATTACGTTTATCTGGCATTTTTCTTTTCCGCAGGAATAAAACAAAAGACTACTGTAGTCAGGGTTTTTATCGCTCTCACTTGGTAACCTCACATTGACGGAGTCGTGGCTATTTAAATCTACAGTTCCCAGACAAACCCACATTGACTAAAACAGGAAGATATGAGGAGTGTAACAAAAGCAGCAAAACTAACTCATTTCATGCTGTGTTTATTACCAACCACAGCAGAGCCGTGAGCAATGCAATTGGTCTGTGATTAATTTAAATGTGCTAACTTCCTTTCCATTGTAATCCGGTTCACCTCATAGTCTGAGCCAGCTCTGCTGCGTGTTGGGCCATCATTAACTCTCTAGAAAAGTAAACCGTTTAAATCCAGACCACAAGTTACGGACTGAACGCCTCAACTTGTTTTGTTTTTTCATGTACCATTTTAGTCGCCTTTCTTTGAATGATCTAAAAGACAGAACTTAAAAAGAAAGGCTCATGATCAAAGGAGAGGGAGATGTGACAGAAAACTGCTAATATATCAAAAGGATTTATCAAAGTTCAAGAGGGAAGAGTCTTCAAGTGTCTTAAGTTGGTTTTGGGTGAACCTTTGTTGTATAGATTACAAAATGGGGGTCTGCAACTTAAAGGTATATGGAAGTTTCCCTGTTTTTAACTTTTTCTAATATAACACATACTGCGTATATCAAAAAACAAACATTACATTAACTAATTCTATTCACATACTTATTTTACTTAAAAAAAAAAAAATGGTTGCCAGACCCCCAGAGGTAAGCACCTGGTACTAACCAATAGAAACACTGCATTCAAGTACGTCTTAACCTTGTACTAGCATTCAAGGCAACAGCAGCACAATGCAGAGATCTAGAGCAGTACCTATATTGGGGGGATTGCACATCCTATTATGAATTTTATGTTAATTTAGCTTGGATTTTCAGGAGCGTTCCTTCTCAAAATCAACTGCCAAAAAACTGAAATTTGCAAACTGTAGAGTAAAATTATTATTAAGAAATTATTAATCCAGGATTTTTTTCCATTAAAAATAAAAAAATGTTTGCATACACTACTGATTTTCCTCTATCGGATGTATTCATAATCCATGAAAATTCTATATAAAACTTTAATGGGACTATTTTGAAGAGCTAGAGTAGTCAACGGGCAAAAGTGTTAGAATCTTGAAATAAAGACTATTTCTAAAATGACAGCTATCTCCATTGTTTTGTTAATATATCCTCCTTGGGTCAACTTCCAAGGCTCTGTTCTATTTAAATCACAGATAAGCAAAATGCACTCTTCTAAAATAAATTACAAACAGCAATTCACAGGGTGTCAATGAGCTAATTTCTGCCTGCAAAGTTTCCAATAAATTGACAAAAAACAAATACTCACAGATAGTTGGGAGGTATTAGAAGTTCGTAATGGAGATTGTCAGGACAGCAACCAGCTTGGGTAGTCAATTTTAACAAAATCTACAAGGGTCTAAATATAAATAAATAAAAACAACCCCCCCAAAAAATATTCACACAATGCTCTTCTTTGGCTGGAGACTTGTATTGAAGTGATTTCTCTTGGCAAGGAACTTTTGCTGTAGGCAGCCTATGAATGACTGACTGGCTACTTATCTAATCTGATTGCTAGTAAAGTCCTTTAGACCAATCTTACTGCACCCCCTTGCACCATAGTGATACCATCAGGGTGGAGGCAATAAGCTCAACTAGAGGCTGATCTTTGAATAAAAGTTTGATACTGAATATTCTGTTTAGAAGATATTTGAAATTCATTTTAATAATGATTAATGCCGAATCAAGTCTACTACTTCCTTGTCAGGGAATTACGGTGGACCTTTAATCGTAAAAATCATCACTAGCCTCAGTCTTGTTTTTTTGGGTGGTTTTCTGGTGCTGAATTTTGAAGTCAGTTTCAGTTTAAATTGCAATAAATTAAATTAAAAGTTACTGGGAAAACCCCCCAAAAAAGTATAGATAGTGGAGATATTCAAACTGAAAACTATAGAAGGCTACAGTGAAAAACAGCTATAAATGTTAGTCACAGAGCATCTGTTCTAACCTCACACTTTATCTACGTCTATGAAAATGTTTCTTTCTTTCTCTGTGGTCCCGTTTCATGATAGAATAATCTATTTTGAGAACATTAGAACAAACCAAATTTCCTAAAAAGCAAATCTTAATCTGTCACATGGTAAACTACAGGAACTATTTGAGATTACATGTTCTGTGTCATTTTTAGGGCTACAGACTAGGGGAAGTGATGACTGCTGCCCTGGGTAGCACGACATTTGGGCGATAGACCACTCAGCGCGCCGTCATGAGCGCGCCGACCACTGTGCGCTGACAACTGGGCGGAAGATAACAGCGCGCGCCACAGAAAGTTACGCTGAGGAGGAGAAAGGTACAGAAGGGAAGGCTGACAGAAGAGGAGAGAGGCACAGGAGGGGGAGACAGAAATAGGAGATGGGGTGATGAAATGGGAGAGAGGCACAGGAGGGGGGTGATAGATTGGGGGAGAGAGAGTCATTCTCGGAGGTATTATTCCGAACTATTGTATGCTAGCCTGAGATTTGGCATGACTGTACTATCTTGGAAATACTATTGTTTAAATGCAGCAGTCTAAATGTCTCTCTCCCCCAATCTATCACCCCATCCTGTGCCTCTCTCCTCTACTGTCAGCCTCCCCTCCTGTGCCTCTCTCCTCTACTGCGGAGAAGTGGTATATCGCCCAAAGGTCGGGATGCCGCTGCCTCCAGACTATACTACGCCAAACACTGTAATGCTGGTGTCCCTCTATGAATCCTGGGTTAGAATTTAGCCCTATTGGTACCACATAGCAGCAATAATAACACTACACATCTATGGACCAATATCCACCACATACACCAACTGTCCCGCTTTCTAAAGAAAACCCCATCCATACCATCTTACCACTGAAAACTACCCTTATTTAAAAGACATTCCTAGAGTTAAAGGCCAAGGTGGGGCCAAATGTTATCCAGCCATATGGAAAGCATATGCACCATTTTCAATGTTAATCCATACTGAAGGGAGTATAATCACACACAAGTTAGGAACCTGTGAGTCACTGAATCCTTAAAAAAAAAATCCTTCAGGCATCTAGCTTTTTTACTGCTTTACATATAATTTACACTGCATTCAACTGCCAATTTCAATTCTAGGATGTCAATATCAGCAAACTATACAAAATGGTAGCACATCATTCCTCAAACTGTGATTCATTGTCACGCTTGCGAGCCTCGAGTAGCAAGGCAAGTGATGAGGCATAGAAGCATTCCGAGCTCGGAGCACTTAGGCAATGAGCGCCAAAGGCATTCATTGCCTGCGAGCCTGGCGAAGCGATGCAAGCAGTTGAGGCACTGAAGTATGCAGGACTTAGGCTGCAAACAGTTAAAAAACGCGCAATTGCCTTAGGCTGCAAGCAGTTGAGGAAAGCGGGATTAGAAAAAAATAAAATAAAATTGCGACCTCGAAATCCCTTAGCAAACAAAATCCGAGCTCGGACAAATACAAATTTAACGGGCGAACCGCGAAAAATCGAAAAACACACACACAAAAAATCCAATAATAATAAATAAAAAAAAACACACACACAGCATGGTGGAAGAGCCAGGATGTCTGGAAGTGAGGTTGCATTTAAGCTGAATTTGACAAATTTCGGAACTCTAAAATCAGCTAAGCGAGAAAAAAAAAATGTCGGACGAGAAAAATGCGAACTAGACTACATGCCCCGAGGCGCGCAAAACACCACCTGGCACGTATGAGTTAGCCAGGAACATACGAGGTACAAAAATACACTATTATGAAAGACAGAGAATGCTCGTGAACCGCATAACACACACACACACACACACTGCCATTTTACAACATTAACTTCACAATAATAACATTACGATTCTGAAATGGTGGCTTTCCCGCCTAAACACTGTTTGGCCTCACGCACGCATACTATTTATACTGCACACTTCGCACATTGCTCACACTTTCTCCTCAGTCCTAATGTACATTTTATGCTGCCGGAAAATCAAAACAGATTGTTAGCTCTTCAGAATATCGATTGTTGGATATTAATTCTAAATAAATAGGTAAAAGGTACACAGAGGAGCAAAAGCCTTACATAGTGTGGCAAACAGCATTGCTGTGGCTTCAAATTTTATTGCCGTCATTTTTGACGGGTAAGTCGCTATATATATATATATATATATATATATATATATATATATATATATATATATATATATATATATTAGTAGGAAAAACAACACCTGTTACAAAAGAGATTTATTTCTCTAACTAGGTTTCAATAATACTATATTTAAAAAAAAAAAACTGGCAAAAGAAACAGGTTTATTGAAATATATGGGACAGTACTAGGATGTACAACAAAAGACAGGATATGCAATCATATTCAATTGTGAGTAATAGAGGGAAGTTCTACGTTAACAGAATTGTATAATATCTATGTAAAAGGTTACATGTCTGGTTCTACTTTTTATTGCTTTACGTTTGAGGATTTAATTATTTTTCCCCAATATACATCTGAATTCTCTGGTTTTGCTATTCCTATACTTTAATCATTTTTTTATTTCAGTAAAATGTTCGACCCACTGAGCTATTTCTCTACATTTGAGTTTGAGGAATCCCGGTGGTCACGGCACCTACATTCTTACGGCTGGATCCTAACTTGTCAGTTATCATACATATATTCTATGGACAAGGAATATTCTGCCCATATATACACACAAACACATATACTCTGCAACCATTAGAATTTAAAATTATCTCTAAATCAATTCAGCTACATTTCAAAGAAGGAAGACACATGCCTTTCAACAGAGCACAACCTGTGACTTCCACATCCCTCATATTAAATGTCACCACTTTCCTTTATATTCAGGACAATTCAGTTTATATATGATATTATTACAGTTTTAGAGCCTCATTCAATTTGGAGGCCGTAACTTCTGTGATGTAGGCCGCATGTCTGCGGGCCTTAAGTTACGGTGCTATTAAATTTCGGCAAAACCGCAAGTTAGTGGCCGATGGCGAAATTTAGAAACCATGCCATCGTATGTAGCATTTGCAAGCTTGAACATGATCAACTAGGCAAGGCCGTAACTCCTGAGTTAGACACAATGGAAACAGAGATCGTCATCATAACGTCAATGAAAAACGGAGGTTGGGTTTCAAAGACCTATGGGCTTCAATTACGAGTTACGTTCGGACCCACATCCTGACATATTGCAATATTGATAAAGCCGTAAATATGACATTACATGCGATTTCAGCCATTGGAACTCTTCTGGCCGTGAAAGATCAAAGGCTTGGAGGGGCATTAACTTGCGATGGTGACCATCGCTATGAAATCGGAGGCCGGAGCCCATAACCCGATCGGAGCTCACAAAAGACACCAATTGAATAGCAAAATAACTTACGGACTCCATTTCCGAAGCCTCAATTGAATGTATCTGCCATCTCAATGAGGAGATCAAAAATGGGCTACTTCCACACAATAACCCTTTGTTAGCACATCTTGTTCTGTCTTAGTACTTCCCTTCTGTACACCATTTTTTCTGCATGATACATGCACCTCCACCTAATGACATCAACTAGTCATGTACTGATGACAAACTCTTTACAGTCCACAGATATTTTGCAATTTCCCAACACCTTATTGAACTGACTTCACTTCCTCCTGTTAGAGCAGATAAGTCAGTCCTCACACACACACAGATATAAATAATGCAGTGCAATAACTGTATTTTTATGAATCTTGGGCAGGAGATAGATTTTTTTAAATTATTTTCGACGTTCAATTGTGAAAACAAATGTACTATTTATTTATTGTACTACTGTATGGTGGAGGGCTTCTATCGCTCTTTTGCACACCACAAATTAAATGATTGTTGTGATAAACTACCTCCCCACAACAGTGCTGTCTGTGGGTAGGTTTCCTGGCTTCTGCATTATCCATCATGGGAGTTGCTTAAAGCTGTGCAATATAGCAGGCATACGCTTAAAAAGGAGCCATGTTTGAAATGGTATTGAATTAAAGAGTGACGCCTTTTCTGGGCACATTTGCATGTCCCTGCCCAGGTTCCCAGAATGCAGTGGAATAACTATTGGAATTCTGGGCAGGAAATACGTTTAACTTGTTTTAGACATTCCAATGTACTATTTATTCACACACATACATTTTATATATATATTTTGTTTCCCGCTCATCTCTTCCATATGTCACTGTATTTCATGTGAAGCATGTAGCATTTTTTGACAAAATCATAATTTCAGCAGTCACCAAGGTCTTCCATTAAGACTCTTTGCAGCACTTCTTGCTGGTTTTGAGCCTGAGAGTGTATGCTCTATCAATCCTTTTTATTTCTAGTGGATGGAAGGAGCCGGGAGAAGCCCCCTAGCCGATTAATGAGCTATTTAGCTTCCGATAAGATGGCCAATATAAGAATATCTTTAGCTGAATGACAGCTAAAAAATGTAGTAAATGCAAAGCTGTTTTTCTATTACAAAACTACATTTTTAAATAAGTTCCAGTTATGAATATTAATATAATTGCTGGTACTTTATTGTTCAACCACAACCATGGACGCTACTGGCTGAGGCTCTTTAACAATTCTTTCATGTCCAGCTCTTGTGTTCATAGCAAAACAAATAAAATGCTGGGGCCATAATGAGCTCCAGAGGTGGGTTTATACAGTGCACATTTGTATTATAAATCAATCCCACGGAGACCAGTGACGCAGGAGCACGCTCTGCATGGAGACCCTTTACTGCATGTGGGCTCAATATGTTTTACAAGATTACAACAAAAGCACAAAACAATGAGTTTACAGAAGCTCCTCTAAAGATTTCTGTTAATTGTCTCATACCTGGTTAAAGGCTTATCCTACCGGGGCTTACTCCATTTCGTCCTATAATTAAATGGCTATGAAATGTTTCAGTCATTCAAAAGAACTGAATAGAGATCTTTGCCTGATTTTCCAAATAATGTTTAAATTAAACAGATGAAATTATTTAACAGCGTTCAGACAAACAACGTGAGTTCAGTGACAGGAGACAGGTAGAGACAGACTCAGCACATCATGCAGGTAATGTACATTTTGAAACCATTAAAGCCATTATTGCTAACTTTATAAACACACATTTCTTGAAATAACAAGCATTCATACCCATAGCCATTTAAAGGGTGCTTATAATTTCCATTTAATTATCAGGTACAATATCCTAGCCATGGAAATATATCTATAACAATACAACCTCACCGCTGAAAATGATCCCACTTTTCCGCCAACGGAAAAAAATGTATGAAATAAACCACAACAGGTCAGGCAGGGACAGGCTGCACCAAAATATGTGCACAATTATATGGAATAAAGATGATTCCCATGTCTGGACATTTATAGGACCAGTGAAAACTCAGAGCCTAAAAAGAAACACAA